>PVKU01000205.1:599255-637644 GCA_004027475.1 Anoura caudifer | reverse complement strand
CCAAAACTGACAAATAATTAAAGGGGTGATATGGAAAAGTGATCTACACACAGAGATTTTATCTTTCACAACAATCATCTAACCCAGTGAGTAAATTGTGTGTCTTTGCAGGTAAAAGTCACCATTTGAATTTCATTGTTCAAACTCAATGTTATTTCTAAGAAACTCTAAGAAGTTTCTAGGGCTTGTTTCTAAGAAATTCAAGACTGACCAAATGGAATATAAAACAAATAGGTGGCAAAATAGACTCTATTAGCACAGATTTGTAATTTTAATGTTACAATAAACACTATTAAAACAAAAAATTGTTTTAATTTTGTTTTAAAATGACCACATGCCTTGATTTTAACGTATGACCAAATTCATAACTATGTGAAAGATAAATATTTTTTTTAAAAAAAGTTCTTTTAAACACTAAGCAGATGTAGATTATTTAGCTCCAAATTAATTGGGAGAACTTCATAGTGTCTTATAATTAAGTTGCTTTTAAACGCGTCTGAACCTTCAGGCAAACATCTGTGTGTATCAGTCTCCACGTGTCCCAGCATGATGAGGTGATTTGAATTCAGCAAAAATTTTAATAGTCTAAGTTGAAACAGAAATAATCCTATGGGAATCCGGTGGAAATGCATTCCAGAACAGAAGCCTTGGATCTGTTTTCTTCATGAGTGTTGGCTATGCTCGGATGTAGTAAGTGTTCATTCACAACCAGATGCTTTACGGAAGACAAGTGATTGATACAATGGATGACCTAAAGGTGCCTGAGGGCGCATGAAAAGAGAAATGCCTTTGTCTTGAAGAATGCATTCTTACGTCTGTAATTTGAATATAAAATTGAAATGTAAACATTGTGGCTGAGAGTACTCTAAAAATCACAGGAAACTACACTCAGATGAGTGCCTGGCATCCATTCAAACCATCTGAAGCCATTCGTCTTTCCGAATTGCTCCCAGTGTGAAGCTTTTCAGGCAGAATGAAACAGGAGCCAGCGTCAGCGACACTTGCAGTCTGTGTACCTTTCGTTCTCAAGGAGCAGCTGTTACACGGTGAGAAGGCGATTGGAAGGCGCCCAGCATTTGTTTTGTTTTGTTTTTTTAAAGTTATCACCCCAATAAAAATTGTTGGGAACCAGATGTTAAAATCCAGAGTGACCTGTTTACTTTAGCTGAAACTGTTTTAAAAATGTTAATAAGGTGTTTTGATGTCTATTGCATGGTGATGTTTGACTCTGTAATGTGCTCTTCGCTGTATCTGCCTGTGGTTTCCATAGGCTGGTATGTTGGCATTAGATCACTGACGAGTAAATAAAAAGAAAGAATGCTTGCCTGTCACCAGACAACTGAGACAAAGTGGAGAAAGCTGAAGTGGTTTCGCAGGTAACTTACAATGAACGCTTGGAAACACTACTATGCTTTCTACATTGAAAAATAGCCTCCTGGTAATTAACTTAGTAATTATCGTCTCCACCAGACCTGGACCACCTAAAAGTTACTGCTCCTAGACAGCTGAAGGAGACTATGAGCTCTCATTATCTGGGTATAATACCACCCATACACTGCCCACGTGTGTCGATTTGAACAACTCTTAATTGCCCAGTTAATATTTAATGCACACATTTTTAATTACATAAGTAATATATTCCCTTATAGAAGAGTAAAACATTTGAAAAGCACTTAAATCAGGGCTATTGTCATTATTATTTTCTAGATGGGAAGGCTGGCTTTGGAGGAAGAGGACTGGGCGGGAAAAGCATGTTTTGACAGAGTCAGCCACTTCGAGAGCTCATTTTCTGTCACAGTAAACAATGGACATTTCTTGGCAGATATAGCTATGTGATAGGCTATATGAAAGAAGTATAATTTTTTTCTTCCATTCTTTTCCATGTAATAAGCTAAAATATTGATGTATTGGTTGTAATACAGGTGACATGTAAGTGGATGTCACAGATGAGGTTTCTAGGAAGTCCTTTAAAATAGCCCAGACCTGCCTGAATGTCCTTGATCCTTTGACCTTTACTACTTTAGACTGCCCTCTTTTCTTGCCTGCAATGCTGCCATCAGGCCTCGAAGGTGCTACAGAAACCAAGTAACTAACCATATAAACAGCTCCCACCACACACGTGTTAATAATATCATCACATGGCTGAAACTTAAATCGTCAATGTCACTGGGACACCATGTTTCTCCCAGTCCTAACCTGCCTTCTCCTGCTTCTCTTATGGGAGAAAATAACCCCTTTGTATATTAAGATTTCTCTTGCATGCATTTTAGGTTATATGTTGTCAAATCTTACCCTAAATGAAACCAATATGAATACAAATGTCATAGACTTAGTTGGAAGATCATATTAGATTAAGAACAAAGTTTCATTCATTCAATAATGCATATTTTTTAGTAAATGGTATGAGCAATGTGATATTTAAACTACTGTAATAATATGACAAACTGAAGATATGACCTGTTACACTTGAGACTTACATAAAATTAAGTAGAGACAACTGAAAGCAAGGAAATTTTTTAAAAAATACAGATTTTGACCAGTCCTAAAAGTAGGATAATTACAACGTGGAGGATTATAAGTGTAGGAGTAGATGAAGAGGAGGTGATTATAAATAGATGGTCAAAGAAATGTAATCTAATGAAAGGTATTTAAAGAGAGGGATGTTTTAAACTAAAAGAATCAGAAATTCCAGCTTTGTAAAGTCTTTTGGAAATAGCATTACTTTTTAGTGCGATTTATCTAGTGAATAAAAAACACACTGATTTATTGGGCTCAGAAAGGGAAACCTGTTTAGAATATAAGGAGTGAGAAGGAGATTGGGACAAAGATTGAAAAGATAAGCAGATGCCAGATTATGAAGAGGTTGGAAGAAAATAAAGAGAAGATTTTCTGTGCCTCCCAGTAGCACTGCTGCATAATAAACCCACCTGGTTTTCTGCTGTAACCCAGTAAACCTGTGGGCACAGACTCGGCGGGGCAGGAACTCGGGAAAGGTGTAGTGGGGATGGTTCTGTCTGCTCCTCAGCGATGGCTTTTCACCTGTGAATATATATGTGCTGGAAGGCGATGTATATAGTTGGCGACCTTGACAGCTGGAGCTGGATGGTTCATTTCCAAGATTACTTCTTTACTCCCTTATCTGGCACTGGGCCTTGAGCATTTGAAGCCAGGGATGAACTAGACTTGTGAAACAAACAAGACTCCATCCACATGGCTTGGGTTCCTCCCAGCCTGGCAACAGAGCACTTGCTCAGATGACTGAGCAGAAGCCCCTTGATTCATTCTGACCAGATCTCAAAAGTTACGTAGCATTGCTTCTTTTACGTTGCATTCGTAAAGAAGTCATAGGTTCTCCCAGATTCAAAACCAGGGAACTTAGACCCCACTTCTTGCTGGAATGAGATGTGAAGAACTCTGAGGCTATGTTTTATAACCATAATCAGATGTTTTAGGGGTCTTGGTTTCCTGCTAATTTTTCTCTATTTTTATATAACAGATGCAGTGGTCCTTAAATAAAGAATACTGTATTTTTCTTTATGGAAATAAGTACACGAGTTTCTAATGAAAATTGCCTTTTAAACTTAATTCCTGAGCTCTATGAAAGAGTTTACTGTACTTTATTTTAGCTAGTTAGCCATTACCCTGACAATCACCAAGGAAGTGAAATCAATTGGAATCAATTGGAAAGGTACCTATTGTGCTACCTTTTGCTCACACATTCTCATTCACCCAACGTAAACTTCACAACTGAATGGATGCTACTAATTCACAGGCAATTTACTGAATAGTAAATATCTTTTCATCTGATTACATGTTTTTAACATATGCAATATCTAGTGTTTGGATGTTTTATTCAACTTGAATTTCTGCCAAGAATACATTTTAGAAATATTGACCTGTTTACATAATAAAAAAAAACAAGTTTTAACATTTTGAGATTTTTTTAAATTATGAAATAAGGTGTACGTACTTATTAATTTTTAGATATTGATGGCAGTTATTAGATATTCAAGAGTAGCTAAGTCAAACTATCCATAAATATTGCATTTTTTATTTATAATTTTATTACAAACATCAACAGTCATTCTTGACAATCTACAGATGGGTGACTTTAAAAAGATGTTGATGTTTTTAAATATAGCTTTTAGAAAAATAGCAAAGTGATTTTATTTCCTGAAGTGAAGAAGACCCTTAGAGGCATTTTTTCACATGGCCTGTCAAAATGTATTTCCAGACCCTAAGTGGGTGTTTGAGTAACAATTCATTTACCATTGTATGAGTTGTCATGCTTTATTTTTCAAAACAGGAGTTGGTATCAGAAATGTCTTTTAGCTGAATTTTTTTCTGTTTACGCAGATACCCAATGTATACATAGAATGCTTTGGCAGACTGTCAGAATATTATGAAATAAATTTTAGTTAAAACAGTCACATGAATCTAATCAAAATAAGAAACATGCATAAAATACAATTACCTGATTAGCTTCTAAAGTTTCCAAATGTACAAATTAAAACAGGGTACCAGGATAAATATCTGTGAAAGATTGATATTATTATTAGTGCAGGTTGTAATGAAAACTCAAAATGGGCCATCTGTTTTGGAAAAAATATTAAAGATATTCAAAATACATATATTGCTACTTTCAGAGGATTTTGCAAGGCCATAGACTTAACAAAACTTAAAATTATTTAAAACATATCGCTATTGTAATTTGCCACTTCACCTGGTGCTATGCTTGCAAACGGCACTGTGGAGAGATGAGACTCCCCTGGCTTTCCCAGTGCTGCTTCCAAAAGAGACAACCCTCCAGAATTTGGAGATGGCTGCAGGTCAAAAAAAGTAAGAGAAAGACAAATGTCATATGATTTCACTTACATATGAAATGTGATAAACAAAATAAGACAATGAACAATAAAAATCAATCACAGACACAGAGCAGACTGACAGCTGCGAGAGCGAAGGAAGTAGCTAGTGGGGCTAGGTAAAAAAGAGGAAGAGATTAAGCAAAACAAAACAAAACAAACAAATAAAAACACCTCATATACATGCAACAGTATGGTGATTTCCGGAGGGAAATGGGGGTGGGGGGATAGGAGAGGGTAAAGGGAGGGCAGATGGTGATGGAAGGAAATTTGGCTTTGTGTTGTGAATACACAACACAATACACAGATGATATATTATAGAACTGCACCTCTGAAACTGACATAATTTTATTAACAAATGTCACCCCAATAAGTTTACTAAATATATTATTATTTTTTTTTAAAAAGCCTTTGCAAGTTGGGTCATCAGGACCTGGAGAGATTTTACTTACATTGTAACGGCTGCAGTGAGGAGGGGGCACTTTCAGGGGGAAAACAGCTGCCTTGACCCTTTATAGGCAAAGAGAAAACACGTTTGTCATCTCTTGTCTGCGGAGAGTCTGGCCATCATCAGGACACTGGACCTGGATCTCTTCATATTTTCCCAGGTACAAAGTCTGGGAAAGGGGCAGCTAACGAACATTATTAAGAGATATATCTGAGAACATTTCTGTGCACATTCAAAATAAAATGAATAAGCATGAGTATTAAGCCCAGCAAACAGATTCTCTTATTTTGTTGCATAGCTGAGTAATGAATAAATGTAAAATAGTTTTGGGAGTTTGGGAGGGTGTTAGCTTCCACTGAGAACTAGAGAACCAATTCTGAATAATTAAATTTGTAGAATATTTGTTGGCTTACTAGAGTACAAGGAGAATTGGCATTTTTACTTTAGAGAAAATTAAGTCAAGACAATTTAAACTCCCAACTACTGCCATAAAAAAGAAAATTATTATTCATCTAGGAGTGTTTAAAAACGAATAGTTCATGGAGAAGAAAGTCCAAGAGAAATTGGACACTGACAATATAAAATATTCTTTGATGATGTGAATTTTTGTTAAGTTATAAAGAACATTAGTAGCACTTAAGTAAAATTAAATTTCTGGAATTGCCCTGCCATGAGAAAATAAATTAGTTTTTCAAAATCACAGGATTTGTTTTTCGGAAAACAACTCCCATTCTCTAATATTGGCAACAGAAGTAACATTTTGATAAGCACTAATCGAGTTGACTTAAACAGGATCATGATATAGTCTTGTAAAGGCTCTTCTGGAAGGGAAAGAACACGATGGGGGGGAGGGGCAACTCCCCCATCCTGAAAGAGGAAGCCCTCCTTTCCCAGGACTGGAGAGGCCTGCATCATGCAGCGGGTCTCTACTGAAGGAAGAATGTGTGAAACCGATTTATGGAGCCAGTGGTTATATTTATGCCAAGAATGCTAGTAAGAGATTTCTCTTCCTATAGTTTCTTCTTCCTGAAGAGTTTTGAATAATATACTTTTAGCTCCAAATACCTGTAATATAAATGTGCATTCTCAAAGCAAATTATTTAGCTCTTAATGCTCAGATTTAGTTTCAACGAGCGGCTGATCCAGGTCATGAGTCCACATTGTGTAGCCACATTTCAAGTCCTTAATTCGCCAGGTCAAAGGGTGTAGGGCTCTTCCATACGGTTCTTCCATTAAATCTCCCTATCGTCGTCAGCTTCTTCACTCTCGTTGACTTAGACATGTTGTACTTGTAGAGCATCCACCCTCACTTAAATCTCATTGGTTGTGCTTGGGCGCTTGCATTGCTATTTAAACTACTAGGTGCTGCTGATTTTCCACGTTCATTTTGCCCAACCTAAGTGGCAATCCCTTCCCCATCAATAACTGACATGAGATGGTCATTGGATGCATTTATGGTCCAGACCCACTCAGTGCTGAGGCTGTCCCAGGCAGACAGGACACATGGATGCTCATTAGAGCATAAAGTTTCATTTCTCATCTTTTTCTTAAAAGAAATTACATAAACACAGGCATTTTTTAAATTTACCTTTGCGTTTATCTACTCACACAATGTCCAATTGAACATTTTTATGATTAAAAATAATTTTACTATGTTTGTCAGTGCTTTTAATCAAAAATTTAAAAAATAACAGCATCTAACTTCTACTTACAGAAATGTTTCTGCTTAAAGCAATCCTACTTACAACACGGCCCACAGTACTTCATTAATATATAAAATTTGGTGCACCAGGCTAAAAACATTTATAATTTGATTAGAATATTTTGATTTTTATGAGACAACTTTGAGAGAATTTCGAGCATGCCATAGATTTGAGAAGATTGGTTTAAAAACTAGAAATTTTGTAAGTGATAAATATTAAAAATGATTAATTAAGAACAAACCAGTAAGATCTGCTTGATTAAATCTAAAGATTTGAGGACATGACAGAGCATGTGCCTATTAGCTATAAAAAGATGGACAGCGTTGTAAGGACAGAGCATGAATCTCAGTCCGTTATATAAATTGAGTCACATCATAGGAGGAAGTGGCACTTAGATAAACATACTGAAAGGGATTCCTATTTGGCAGCCATTACTTTAAAAAATAAGGGAAAGAGAGATAAAATAGCTGCCATAGCAGGTAAGCAACTTACTCTAGAGGAATGGTGTTGTTGGATAGGTTACGAAGATAGTGGCAACCGGGGAGAATCAGAATACGAAGTGCATTCTTAACGCTGGCGTTGCATGTGGAGACCTGGGTACGAGATTAAGCAGATACTCACTCATCAGAGCTATGACTGACCAGTGTCACATTAACAGAATCAGAAAACACAGACTGATAATGGGGAATGGAGATATTAAAATCTTTTATCCCTATAAGATATATGTATGCATATAGTGTGTGTGTGTATATATATATACAGTCCTAAAATTATAATTGTCCCTTTGAAGGCAACCACAAGGCTGATGTGGCCTGGTGAAAATGAGTTTGACACCCCTGTACTATAGTATATGCCATATCTATCTGTCTATCTATCTAATCTATCTATATGCATGCACATGCACACACACGTATATATAACTTAATAATGAAGATAATGATGGTAATAAAGAAACATTATTAAGAAGACTGTAGAAGAAAGGCTACTTGAAATTTTCAAAGGGCAGTCAGTATAAGGTGAGGAGGATGACAAAAAGTTTGGAAAGGATGACAGAGAAAAATGGGCTTTGCAGTGACTCCATGTGGTAAATAACTCAAGGAAGTCACGCTCACCTCTAAGCTGGAAGAACAAGAGGGGGAAACTGATGCATGCTAGTCCCCACAACCCCACCCCGACCACTTGCCCCCTGCAGTGCAGCGGGAACCCTGGACTCAGTGAAGCTTCTGACGACATCGATGTCACTGCTGCCCCTGCCGTTACCACAGCTGAGAATACATCCAGGTGCCCACAGCACCGCCCACACCGCTGACTGGGTCTTCAGAACCAGACCAAAACTCTGAACTAGTGTATGATTCCATTCGGACGAAGTTCAGGGTCAGGCAAACCTGACTCATGGAGGTAAGTGCTGGAACAGTGGTTGCCTGTAGCCTGTAGCAAGGACTGGGTAGGCTCCCACAGGGACTTTTTGATTCTAATAATACTCAATATACATTTATCTGGATTGCCTTCACAATGGCATTTTATACTGTAAAGTGCATCATATTATATGCATAAGATCCGTTTCCCTTATATGTGCATAGTATACATCATATATTTTATTTAAAAAATTAGTAACAAGACTTCCAACTCACATAACATTATTGAACAATGATTGGAAATACTCTGTCCCTAAAGGTCTTGGAATTATTATAACAAATAAAGTATTTTGTTAAAATAATATGACAAATCTAAATATAAAAAAAAAACATTACATTGAGGCAGGAATTTGAATAAGACCTTTTATATGTATTTACAGGAAATTTGAAATCAGTAATTATGCATGTGCATAAAACATTGCTGTTTATTATTCCTGCTTAATGCAGAAAAAAATTTAGTCATATAGTTTAAATGGAAACACTTTAAAAATATTTTTAGCCATACATAAAGCATTAGTTAATGATGTTTTAGATTCCATGAAAAAGACAAAAAGGGCTTAAGAAAATTTAAAGTCCAGTGATATAATAATGTAACTCCATTGTGTTAGTTTATTTGCCAATTTCACATTAGACTCCTTTCTTCCTCTTCATATATGAGATGACTCAGAACAGGCCATGGATTCTTTACAGTAGTAACAGGGATAAAGGACATATATTTCTTTAAAGACACCCATGGATGCCGCCTATACTGCTTCTGCTCACATGTCTTTGTCCAGAAATTACTGGCATGGTGCATAAATGCATTCATCAAACTTCAAGGAGACTGATTAATGTAGATATCAGTTTGCCAAGTACACCTGAAAACGTGGGGATATGTATTAAGATAATAGAGAATGGAAATTAGAAGTGTCTGTCTCTGACTCCTAAGTATCAGAGTGCATTCCCGGAGTGGGGATTACCCATAGTTGCTGTTCCGTAACTTCTTTCAGTGCCGTTTCCGTGGTCTCTCCTTAATGGCTGTGCTTCTGTCGGGAACTCCGTATGGTCTCCCACTCCAGGGACTAAGTGCATGTGAGAATTCAGAATATACACTTTATTGTATAATTTCCCTGCTCTATGTACTTTTGCTGGAATTTCCCCAATTGATTCTCTGATACTGTACATTCTTAAATGGAAATATTATTCATATTGTTTAGTCTCCATTCAAATGTTAATAATTCCTATAAATAAATCAAAATGAAGCATTTACCAGCTAGTTGAACAAGAACACAATACTTTTTTATCTGTCTTTAAGGTGATTTGAGCCCAAGTTATTACATTGAATATATAAATGGCAAATTTTGAAGAAAATCAATAAGAAATAATCTCATCAAGTGGCAAATATGATATCATTGCTAGATCTTATGTTAGCTGGGAATGTATGTCAGAATAAGGAGAGGTAACATACATGACAAATGAAGAGTAGTGACTTGGAACTGTACACCAAAATTGTCTACTCATCATAAGTGTACAAGTTCTGTTATATTAAAATTAGCCAATATGAGTTCCCCAGTTTTTTGATAACTAAATTATCCCAGGATACCATTTTCTCCCATTACTTATTTTTAGATACTGCATTTTAAACTTTCAAAGAACATAAATATAATTTTAATTGTTTTGTTAAAGCTAGTAATTTTTTCAAAAATCCTGAAGTTTAAAGCTATGATTATTCTATTGTATATTAACCTAATGAATTGTAATACTGTAGGATTTTTTTTATGGGTTGGTGATTTGTCTTTCTGTTAAGAAAAAAAAAAAAACTGTTCATAACCTTAAATTATGTTGGGTTTAGAAGCAATAAAAATTGTGGGATTTCTTTAATGGCTTCCTTGCCTTGAGTTCTGAAATATTTATCAATCTAAAATATATTACACATTATGTTGAACAATAACTATTAATAGTGTCTAATAAAAAAAGATATCAACTTTTTATGGACCACCAGGTCAGAGCTGGGTTTATAAAAATATAAATATCAATATTGGTGCTACAATTTACTAATGTCTTTTAATTTTTAATTCAATTAAATATGTTCTATTGATTTTCTGCTACCTGCCTTAAATTGTGCATGACAAAGTTATACAATGTACTGCAAAAATGCTTAAGCAGTATTTGTGACCACCACCAAAAAGAGTATTAATTCGGAAACAAACCTAACCAATAAGGAACAGTGAGGAAGGATTTGATGCAGATAAATTTCACCTTTGTAGATATATATGATATAGATAAAAATCTATATGGAATCATCTATAAAAGAACTGAAACAGTTCTTTACTAGGATAATGCAAAACAAGTTGAAAAATTAGAAACAAAAATAAGGAGAAATATTTTGAAGAGTGTGTTAGAATTTAATCATATATTCAACAGATACATAAAAAAACTGAAATGAAGAAATGAATCTAAATTGTATAATTCACTATTTTAAATTTTTAATGAAAGTATGTATCTATGTCTAAGTTAAAACAAGAAATGTGATACACACACACACTAAAAAGGTTACTGCAGTTCATTTGTTTTTGGGGGGTGAGTCCACCTAAAATCTTCTTGTAGCAAATTTCCAGTAGTCGATACAGCAGTGTTAACTGTAGTCACTATGCTGCACATTTGATATCTAGACTTACTCACCGCACATAACTGAACCTCATACCCTCTGACCAGCACTCCAACATCCTCCACGTCCCCACTCGTAACAGCCATCTGCTCTCATATCCGCCTTTTCTAGATTCCACAGATAAATGAGATCATGCAGTACTTTTCTTTGTGTGTCTGATATATGTACTTTAGTATAATATCCTCCAACTCAGCCGTATTGGAACAACGGTAGATATTCTATTTTTAAGGCTGAGTAATATCCCTCATTATATGTGTGTATATACATATAAATGTATATGCAATATGATATATAAATGATATGACATATGTGTATATATACCTCATTTCACATACACACACATATATATCACAATTTATTTATCAATTTTTTCGCCAACAGACTGAAATATTAGCTTTTTCCATATCTTGGATATTATGAATAATTATTCATTTACCATAGGAGCACCAATATCTCTTTGAAGTACTAATTTTATTTCATTTGTGCACATACCCAGAAGAGGGATTGCTGGATCATATGGTAGTATTATTTTTAATGTTTTGAGGAAACATCATTCTCTTTTCCATAATTGCTATAGCATTTTTCATTCCCATCAGCTAGGTTTCATTTTTTCTCCCATACTCACCAATAGTTATCTCTTGTTAAGTTTTAATTTAAACAATTTTTCATTAATAGCCATACTAATAAGTGCAAGGTGATATATTATGGTTTGAATCTGCAAGTCACTAATAATCAGTGATGTTGAACACTTCTTCATACACCTGTTTCTCATTTGCATTTCTTATTTGGGAACGTATCTGTTTAAGTCCTTCACCCATTTTTCATACTGGGCTATTTGTTTTTATGTTACTAAGTTTTATGAAATATTTTAAAATGTCATTTAGAGATTATTACCTTATCAGATGTATAGTTCGCAAATATTGTCTCCCATTTTTAGATTTGCCTTTTTCCTTTGTTCTTTGTTTGTTTTGATGTGCAGAAAAGTTTAGTTTAATGTAAGGTAACTTGTTTATTCTGCTTTTGTTGTCTGTGTACATGCTATCATATCAAAAAAAATGCCAAGTTTAATGTCAAAGAACTTTTTCCCTATTTTTCTTTTTTGGGGGGTAGTTTTAGGGTTTTAGGTCTTATGTGTGGTATAATCTGTTTTGAATTGATTTTTGTGATGATATAGGATAATGGTGCAATTTAATTCTTTTGTATGTGGATTTCCAGTTTTCTCAACACTATTTGTTGAAGATATTATTCTCTACCCATTGTGTAGTCTTGCTACTTTTGTCAAAAATAGCTCACTATAGATGCTTAAATTTATATCTGGGTTCTCAATTTTGTTCCACTGGTGTATGTTTTTTTCATGCTTATACCATACCATTTGATTATAGCTTCGTAAGATAATTTGAAATCAGGAAGTATGATTCCTCCAGCTCTATTCTTCCTTCTCAAGTTTACTTTGGCTATTTAGTGGTTCTAGGAGAATTTCTGGAATTGATTTTGCTATTGTATGAGCAATTGCTATTGAACTTTTGACAGTGATTACATGGAATCTGTACATTGCTTTTAGTATTATTGGCATTTTAACAATATTAATTATTCTAATCCATAATCATGAGATGTATTTGTGTTTATTTCCTGTTTAATTTCCTTCATCAATATTTTATAGTTTTCAGTGTACAGATCTTTCAGCTCCTTAGTTAAACTTATTCCTAAGTGTTTTATTCTTTTTGATGCAATTGTGAATATGATTGTTTTCTTGATATTTCAGATTGTTGGTGGAAGAAGTACAACTGATTTTTTATGCTCATTTTGTATCCTGGACTTTACTGAATTTGTTTAGAGTACTAATATTTTTGTGTGTAATATTTAGAATATTCTACACATAATAGATCATATACAAATAGAGATAAATTTTCTTCACATTTTTTCAATTTGGATGCCTTTTATTTATTTTTATTGCCTAATTGCTCTGTCTAGGACTTCCAGTATGACAGAGCCTCAGTGAGAGCTGACACTCTTGTCTTGTAGGATAAAAGATAAAAACCACATGGTTATCTCAATAGATGCCGAAAAAGCATTTTGCAAAAAATCAATACCCATTCATGCTAAAATATCTCAACAAAACAACTATAGTAGAAAGTTTTTCCAATATAGTAAAGACCACTTAGTAGATGCCTACATGCCCTGCCTGGTGGGGCTCAGTGGATGATTGAGTGCTGCCTGCGATCGAAAAGGTAGTTGTTGCTATCCCTGTCCAGGGCATAAGCCAGTGTTGCGGGCCAGGTCCCCGGTTGGGGGCATGCAAGAGGGAGCTGATTGATGCCTCTCTCTCTAATTGTGATACAGCACAATATGTGTGATGTGTCTCTCACATATCGCTGTTTCTTTCCTTCTCTTTCTCCCTCCCTTCCCCTCAACCTAAAAGTAAATAAATAAAATCTTTTTAAAAAGAAGAGAAAAAGCCTATAGCCAACATCATAAGCAATGATGAAAGGTTTTTATCTAAAATTGGGGAAAAACAATTCATTAAATATAGATTATTTAAAACATAAGTTGGACCTATAGAGAGTGTGAAGAGGGGCAAAGCACAGGGCTTCATGATAAATACAGAGAAAAGTTGTTTGTGTTCAAGAAGGAAAGCTTTGGACATGTGATACTGGGAGAAAGAAAATGCTTCACAGTTGGCAATAGACATGGCCTCATCTAACTTTTTACCATGTTTCATTTTCTGTAATAATTAGGGCAACAATAGTGCTGAAGTACCTAGTCCTCCAAAACTTAAGACAAAAATAGTTATTTTTTTCCTATATAATATGAATGCTAGCTGTGATCTACTTCAGGGAGATTTAAAGACCCATTCTCTGGGATTGTTTTGATTCTAGACAACCAGAAAGGTGGGGAAAATGACAAATTACGAGTTGGAGGTTTTTATAAATTTTCCTGAAAGTAGACCACATCACTTCTACATATATTCCATAGTGTATAATCTCAATTTCTGCACCCAAATGGGGGAGACTCTAGCAAATATAGTCCACTTATATTATGTAGGAAAAGAGAAACTATTTCATCTTTAGGTAGGACACGTCCTGCAAAAACCCAGAATTATCTTCCAGGGGGTGGGCCCCTTATAGTACAGGCTTCCCAACTTGTTGACTGTTCTAGGAGCCCATCTGTATCAGTGCACCAGCCGGCATTGTGAGAGGCTGTGTTTGGCTGCAGTGAATTTTTTTAAGGCTCTTTCAACACCCCAAATGAGTGATTTACGCAAGCACCTGCCCTGCCCTCACCGACTGAGTGGTCAGTAGTCTCTGACCAAAGCCAGGCATTACCCCCAGGCCCCACCCTTCCTGTTCACCTGATCTCGCCCCAACTGACTTTTTTGTTTCCCCAGATGGAAAAAGGTCTTCAAAGGGAAACATTTTGCTGATGTGAGAGAGAAGAAATGATGGCAGAAGCACTAAAAGGCATCAAAATTGACAAGTTCAAAAACTGTTTTGAGCAGTGGAAAAAAGTCTCAATAGGTATATTGCATCAAATGGAGAGTACTTGGAAGGTGGCTGGATTTAAACATGTAAGAATAAATACACATTTTAATTAATTAATTCCACTTTTGGAGGGTCCCCCCACATAGACAATTGGTTGGCTGTCCGCATCCATTTCCTTCCTTTTTCTTTCTAATGCAAAGTATATTCAGGATATCCAGGCTTCCTAATGCAACATTACTCTTCAAGGTTGTCTGTCCCATCCCCAGATTCAGGTTTGATGCAATTAACCTAAATGTAGTCTGATTCTCTTTGCCAGTGATTAAAACGAAAATAGGCATATGACCCAGTTCAGTATAGAGGCAAATGAGGGGAGATCTTACAGATTCAATAGAGAGATGTGAGAAAACATGGTCTTAGTCTTCTGGATATTATATTTATCTGAAAATGATACCTCCAAACTTCTGCAGAGATTTTTGCTATAATATTGAGGATGAAGGTGAAACCGATAAAAAAAGAATAGCTAGAACTAATCAGAAAATTGATGGTATCATTTGTTAGGTAAATTCTGAGTCTATGGCCTTTTATTTCTTGCCTTACTATTATACTAGCTAATGAGTACTTTTTATTCTTGAGAATTTGAAATAGAATTTGTCAGGCAAGAAGGTGCTTCTCTCAGATATTAATTCAAGAGAAACTCCTCTGAGGAGAGTACTAGATGGGTTACCTCCAGGTGTCCAACTTCAGAGCTGCTATGTTGTTGACGCAGATATCATGCTTTTCCCAGGATGCACCTGGCCAATGGTTGAGCAAGGCAGGTTTACTAGGGCCTGCTCCAACAAGACTTTTCTAAATGGCTATGTTTGTTCTGGGGCGATTTCAGTCTGGCTGAGAATTTCTCAGGTCTGCAATGCTGTCTGAGGTTCCTCCTTTCCCAATCATCCTTCCTAGTCTTTCTCCTTTGGCCTGGAGACTCTTTTAGCCTCCACTTGCTCCACCATCTCTTTTTCCTTCAGAGGCGTTTCCTCCTTGCATGCGGAATTACCATCCTGCACATAGAATTCCATATTGGCTTCTGCTTCTCAGAAGATTTAAACTGAGCTAACGTTCCATACTCTCAGTAAAAATCTTCCCAATTGATGTATCATTTATTAATTCAATAAATATGTGTTAAGTCTATAGCACTGTACTATGTGTTCAGGGAGCAAAGATGCCAAGGATCTTAGTCATATAGTCAATGTGCTATAATATGAATATGGAAAAATACCATTGGCTCTACAAGTCAGATTTAAGAGGTTAGAGAAATTTAAAGTAAAAATTAAATGGCAAATATAAATTAAAAGATTAATATACAATGGATGGTTTATAAAATTGGTTCATAAAATAAAATGCCATAATGATCCAAACAAGTAAGTATCTGGTAATTTTTTTCATTGTTTATTTGTTGTTAGTTTTGATGACGCTATTGCTACTATCTCTATGCTGTCAAGTTTGCTCAAAAACCCGGAGCCAGGAGAATCCAGAAAGTGTAAAGACCTGGAAGGATTTTGTGTCAGCGAAACATGAATGGTAGAAGAGCTACTCCTTGAAATCAAAGAGGTGAACATGCAACAAATATCAATGTGCTTGCATGCCAAAGCTAAGAATTTTGAAATTTGCCAACGCTGAGTTTGCGTGTTTCATGAGAAGGGCCTCGTGCGTTATTTTTGCCGCTGCAGTGCCAAAAACTGAGTATTGAATAGGTGATCCTTAGGTAAATGATTTTAAGAAACCATGTGGTGGGGGGATAACTGTAATTGAACGGCAATTACAAAGAGAGAAAGAATCAAATACCTGCAGGGGTTAAGAGTTTTCCTTTTGGAAAAGTCTCAATCCCATATTTGTAACATAAAATTGGTTAGAAGAAAAAAATGGAAAAGAATACTCCATACAGAAAATTATACACATTTGTTTCAGTAAGTAAGGACATGGCAGATGTCAATTAAAATTGGTAAAACTAGCTTTGGCTGGTGTGGCTCAGTGGATTGAGTGCCAGACTGCAAAGCAAAGGGTCGCCAGTTCAATTCCCAGTCAGGGCACATGCCTGGGTTGCAGGCCAGGTCCCTAGTAGGGGGTACATGAGAGGCAATCACACATTGATGTTTCTCTCCCTCTCTTTCCCTCTCTCTTCCCCTCTCTCTAAAAATAAATAAATAAAATGTTTTAAAAAATTGGTAGAGGGATATTTCATATTTAGACCAATGTGTGAATTGTTTCCTATATAATGAGAAAATCAGAAATAAAAGTATATTGTACATGAGGGATGGTTTTGTTTGAATTATCTATACAATATCAAATGGAAAATACATAGTAAGCAATTAAATATATAGAAATATAGAAACAGAAGACAATGAATTTACTTATGGTTCTTGATAACTGAATTATTAATAAAATTAAAATGACTCCTAAGAGTATATAGGTGATTTCAGGGTCATAACTACTTAGACTTTCACTACAAGCATTTTTTCTACAGAATAATCTTATTAAGTGCATTCACATGTTAAAAAATGAAGAATTTCAATAAATCCTAAAATTTAGTAGCATGAAAATACTTCAATTGTATACATATGTTAAATTGATTTTAAAAAACCCTGATCTGATAACATGTTATCTTTAGCTTGTTGAAAGGATTAATAACTAAAATATAAGAACAATAAGGAAGCTCAACTGAATCAACCCAACCATGAAAAATGATATCACCAGTGGTTATTTGTTTGTTTTTGTTAAGAGAATAAGCTACTGGGAAAGAAAGTTTTTGAGGAGCTCTATACTTGCTTGATTTATTCATGTTTACTTTCATTGCACTTTAAAATTAAGTGGCTGCTTTTAAAAATAATGCAAAATTTGACATTCAGAGATACTTTCCAGAGGTTTAGTTGAACGTGGCTTGTGAAGCCATCACCACCAGACACAAGTTGAGCCTGTTTTCAGAAACTCCCCCAGATGAGGTGCCTGCTCAGTGTGCATGTCCACTGAGATGCGATTTTATGGAAAGGTGTTCCTTATTTCCAAGAACCTAAGGAGCAGCCATGTTTGGAAGAAAAAAACTAAGTCAAACCAGTTGAGTTTTTTAAAACAATGGGCTTCTATTTTGGAAAAGCTACTTAGATTTCTCTTTTTAAAAAGGACATTTGTTCTGAAATATAAACTAAAGCCATACAGATACATTTAATACTTGATGTAAAACTACTTGGTTTAGTTGATCACCCCTAACTTAATCCAATTTGCAAAAAAAAAAAGTGAAGAAATTAAAAATAGAACGGCAGAAAGGGATTGGAAAGTAACTAAGTATTGCTTTATAGAAACAAAGATTCATTTTCAGTAATTATTGTATGGATGAAATTAATATATTAAATATTAAAATATATTAAAGACGCAGGAAGACAGCTTCCCTGGAGATCCCTAGAATAGAAATCAGGTTGGCACCCTATGCCTACTTGATATTGCTTTATTCTTACAATGTTGGCATGAAACTATGCCAACTTAGAAAAAAATTGGTTAGACAATATAAAAAAATTTCATATTACCATCACCCAGAGAATCTTATCAAGTTCACAAACTGCACCAATACCTTTTTTTATGGGAAAACAATCCACTCCAGGTTACATGTCCTTTTAGTTCATTTAATCAAAGTGAGTTCAATAGCTTTTTACTTTTACAACTTCCCAAACATTTCTGAAGATTAAAGGGTGGATTAATATATTTTTCTGGATTTTTCTCCATTTCTTTGGTGTTTTCTCATCATTAGGTTTCAGGATTTACATTATTTCCAGCAATTCTTTTCTTCTTTTTTATAAATTAAATTTCTTGGGCTGACCATGTTTAATAAGATTTTGACAAATACCACATGATTTCATTCATATGTGGAATCTAATGAACAAACCAAACTAACAAACAAAACAGAGATAGACTCATAGACAGAGAGCAGATAACAGCTAGTTGGGAGCAGAGGTTAGTAGTGGACGGATTGAGCAAAGAGGAAAAAGGACTCATGGACGCGACAACATCGTGGTGATTGCTGGGAGGAGTGAGGTATAAAGGGAGCTGAATAGTAGTGAAAAAATACAATAAAAATTAAATTAAAAAAAAGAGTTTGAGGTTTTAAGTGTACAATTCTATGATACATCTTTTTTATATCGCATGCTCTGTCCATCACTCAAAGTCATGTATTTTCGGCAATGAAACTGACACACCATGCTGTGCGGCACTTACTACATCCTGTTTGGCGTCCTATGAAATCCATTTGTCTCAACAGTAGCGAGCTTAACTGTGATCATTTGAAAGGTGATGTCTTCCAGGTTTTCCCCTCATAAAGTTGCTCTTAATTTCCTAAGTAAGTATTATATCTATATACATATATAATATGTATGTTGTGATATAACAATGCAATATATAATATATAATTAATATATAATTATTTAGTAGGGAGATACTTTGAGACCATGAAAATATCTGAATCCTCATCAAAATTCACTCCTTGGTTTAGTATCCATTCATGTTCCTTGAGTCAGTTCCTTGTATCTGAAAACAGGCACTCAAAAGACATAAAACAAAAAATTATTGAATAAAAACCAAAAATAGTTTTATCTACAAATACAGTAAGAGATTTCAGTTTTGCTTCTCAAAAATAAAAAAAAGAAACTTACTAAAGAAAATAATTCTTCAAAAACACTGCTAAATAATTTTACTAATTGACAGTAATAAAATAATTAACAGCAGAATATGCACTATTTTCAAAAGTCTTGAAAACTTTCACCATGATAAACTACATTTTGGTCCTTAAAGTAAGCCAATTAATTGTTATGAATCTATAATGAGCAAAGTATATTCTCTGTACACAAAAATATTAAAATATAAATCAAAATAGAGTGCTAGCTAACATTTTTGAAATTGCCCTGTATGCTTTAAAATAATCTAAGGTTTAAGTAAGAATCACAAGTGAAACTGGAGATTATTTTGAGGTGAATTAAAATGAACACACACCATATTAAAAATTCATGGATGCTTTGAAAGAAATTGGATGGCAATATTTGCTTATACTAATCAATTAGGCTGCTATGCCTGCCATAAAAAAAAAAAAAAATACCATACACTGGGTGGCTTAAATAACAAAAATATATTTTCTCCCAGTTCTGGAGACATGCAGTCAGTCCCACACTGAGGTGCCACTTGGTTCCGTTTCTGGCGAGGACTCCCCCAGGCTTGCAGAGGGCGGCTGTGCCCTCCCATGCCTTCCTCTGTGCACGGGGGCAGAGACTGAGAGCTCTCCGGTGTGTCTTTCTCTCCTTATAAGGACTCCATTCTGATTGGATGAGGGCCTGGCCTTTATAGTTCATTCATTCTCGGTGACCTCCTAAAAGGCCCTGTCTCCAAGTACAGTCATGATGGGAGTTAAGGCATCAACAAGGCAATATTGTGGGGACACAATTAAGTCCGTAACAATTAGAAACCAGATAAAAGTATCAGGTCAATGACCTATGCAAATTAAAACCAAAGTAAACAAAAGGATGCTATAATAAAACTAGGATTGTAAAACTCCATAAGAAATTAACACAAGACCAATATGGAATATCAATGAAATCAAAACCTAGATTATTAAAAAATGAAAAAAAATTAAAAGCATACTCATCAATAAGATATAACATAGAAGATACAAATCACTAGCACCAGTAATAAAAGAATATCATGACTACAGAATATATAAAATGATTTTAAGCATTCTTTTACAAACTTATGCATGCAAATACATTTTTATTTAGGTAAAATGTCCAGTGTGGGCAAAACTAGCCAAGCAACATCTTTTGGGTAGAGCTGCATTCAGAAAATTGATCTCTCCCTGGAGAGGCCTCTTAGTTTCTACTGCTGTTATAACAAATCGCTACAAACTTAATATCTTGAAGCAACAGTTTTAGTATCTTTCAGTTCTGTAAGTCAGAAACCTGACACTGGTCCCACATGGCTAAAATCTAGGTATTGATGGGCGTGTGTTCCTTCTGCAGGCTCCAGAAAGGACTGCCCCGTTCCCCCTCTAGTTTCTAGTGGCCACCTGCATCACTTGTCCATGGCCCCTTCCTCCCTGTCCAAGGCTAGCAGTGGCTGGCGGAATCCATCCCATATTTCACATTTCTCCAGTCTCTTCCCGCCTCCCATCTCTCTCTCAGGGCATTCAGCCAAGCTTCTCAGTGTGTAGGGATCATGTGATTGAATTGGGTGCACCCTGACAACCCAGGATAACCGCCTAATCTCAAGGTCCCACACCATCAATCACACACAGAAAAGTACATCTGTAGGAATGTATTAAAAATCGGTATTTCTATTCATACAATTATGCTTATTATTACAATAAGCATTGCAGGATAGCCACATGCATTTTGGAGTAAACAATGCAATTAATACTTAAAGCCTTTCAAATTTTCATCAGATTCCTGTTGTCTACAGATTAAAGTTTTTATCTTTAAGTAAAAGAAAATTTAGCTTTAAGTAAAGCTCTTAGAATCTACAACTATAAAAAGGATATATGCATCAGAATGTTTAAATCAACTAAATCTATGGACATTTTATTAACTGAGTTCAAGTAAAATTACATTAAGGGCAATAATGCATTTTACTTTCTTTCTCACATTTTCCTAATGAGCCTTAGAACTTTATATAATTATTTTAATTAGGGTTATAAACTTTTACCTGGGCAGGTGAGAGGCTAATTACCTAATTTATATGCAAACCAAGCAATTTTCTCTGGTCTCTTTACCACTTCATCTTTCCACTTAATTTCCTCTATTTTAATTAATTAATACTTGTTTTTATTTTTGTCTCATTTAAATGAATGACTAAAAATTACCCTTAGTATAAACTCTATGCTGGTGGTTCATATAGGGGGTATGTTATCTCCAGTGTGTTTGAATACAAGTACCTTTACTATTTTGTGTTTCCTTACCTTTGTATAAGACCTATAATGTACATTAGAAAACAAAACTGCCAATTAGCATAAAGTCTTTCAACTTCATACCATAATAAAGTAATAATAAAATAGATTGCTGTATATACTTTCTTAATGATGACATCAGTGGAGAGGCTGATAGTAAACCCTCATGTTTTCCTCACTGTTTCTCTTTAGTGATGAGAGAAAAAAATAAGAAAGCAAAACAGAAGTCCACTTCGCCGTTGTAACTTGTATTAGACCATGAGATCACAAAATGTATCTGTTTTACTTTACTCTGAGATTAGCTCTATAACTCCAATATAAACACCACCTAAATTTTTTAATATGAACAAAAACACTTGCCCTTGGATTTGAGAAGATATATAGTTCTAGGCTTGTCATCATAGTTATTTTCAGCACAATCATTTGTTAAAAAATTCAGGACAGTGAGTGGGATTTGAATTGCATTTACATATAGGTCATCATCAGATTTAAAATGTTAAGTCTGTTTCAACCATCTAGGAAATTTAACCACTTTTGCTGGAATTTAGATTCCTTTTTCCCCCAGATGACTAAACTTTTTAGTTTTCTTTCCTTAGATGGAAAAGATTACACACATACCTTCCCACACATACACTCACACACATGTGCAGTCATTGCTGCTGCCTTAGAGAAGATATTCTCATTAGTATTTTCAGTAGAATTTAGTTTTTTGTTTTGTTTTTGTTTGTTTGGTTTAACCAACACTAACTCAAACCAAAGATGATCATGGGAGGAAGCAACATAATACAAAACTGTCATGTTCCTGAATAGGGAAAAAAAAGTGAGTTATGTCAAACACCTGAAATAATAGTCAAATCACACCACAAAGAGGTTAGCTAATTATGCTTGAAAAAACAAGTTACACAAATGCTATGTAAAACATTGTCCTTTTCCGGTGTTGGAGGGCATTTATTCAAAGACCCTTCTTCCCGAGGGGTGAGACCGACCTATAGGTCCTTGTGGACAGCTCCTCACTGTTCAGTTTGCCAAGCATTTGTCAAAAATGATTAGTGAGGAATAAGAAAGAAAATGTTCCCCGTTGATAAGAGGGAGCAGATAGAAAAGACTCTGAAATTGCCATAAGGAATCACATTTGTTCAGTAAGAAAACTCTGCAAATAATACTATAGCACTGACCACCCTTTATCTTTTACATATTTTAGTGATGACTCATTGAATTTGACACATATGAGATAACCAACAAAAACAACAACAGCAACTGCGTGCCAACTCAGATGTGTATATACATTGTAATCATTTTTACTATAACCAGTAAATTTACTTGAGTTATCCAGGTGAGGTGTAGAAATAATTAAATGTGGTTTGCTCTTAATCATGCTTTCAGAAATGTGTCTTTGGATGTATAATAATCAAAAACACATTTTATGTAAAATATTAAATAAGAATATGTATTACAACTGTATTTTGGCTTATATTCTGAATACATTAAAATATAAAAGCTAAAGATAACTACATTTTCCTTAAAAGGTTCATAAAAGGTTTTTATGTTTCTTATTATAAAGTCAATATTAATGTTGGAGTAATATTTTGATCTACTGTATTCATAAGATCAATGGGAATTGTTCAGTTATCATTTTGAATCTTTTCCTCATTGATAAGTAAGATAATACAGGTCTGCAATACTGGAAATGTAATTTTTAAACAAAATGTGCTTAATTTTGGATGCTTATTGAACTACAATTGATCCATATGTTACAAAGGCAAAATGTCCTAAATAATTGAGATTGATATTGGATTATTAGATTTAATAATATTTCATACTAAGCATGGAAAATATACTTCCACATTTATTTGAAACCAAGAAAGAAATTAACTCAATTCCCTGAAGAAATTTAGGTTTCATAGTCCCTTGCATTAGTAACCTTAAAATCCAAATGCTAGCTTTTGATCTCTGTTTTATTTATAATGCATCACAAATCCTTAATACAAAAGGATAGACTCCTAGTTTTGAAAGACCTCTCTGCCTTTTAACTCCTGAGGTAGTACAGAGTAGAAACCCTAACCAATGCTACCAGTAAAACAATTTTTAAAAGTTGAGAAAACCATTAAAAAAATATATTGCTTTAATGCTTCAGAGAGCTGGAAAGAATATAAAAGTTACCTAGAAATTGGGCATTGACCTTCAGAGCATGTACTGGTCCTGATCAGGATGAGTTCAGATTCTTTCTTGATCTCAAGGGCACGGGGCCCAAAACTAAGCCCAAGGGCCAACCAACTTGGAAGCGTGGTAGGAAAACCCTTTTAAGTATGGGGACTGCGGAGAGCTATTCTTTGCATAAGGGTGACCGAGGATTGAGTATGCATTGGTCCTAAAACACGGTGAACAAAACTGCCTACATGGAACTTTGAATCTAACCAGAAGTTTATACCATATTTTATGATGAATAGATGTCCTTAAATCTCACCATGATAATGATTCTATCGGGGTTCCAAGTTAGCTGGGGATGGAGCCAGTACCCTGTCTAAATGCACGTTGCCATGGACACTGGTTTCCACCACGTGCCGTTCCAGAGAAGGACCACGGCCCTCCCCCCGAGAGAGCACAAACAGTATTCAGAAGCATTTCTGTGCCACATTACAGGGTGGCTTAGTCTGAGCTATTCTTGGGGCAATGGCACTGTTAGTGCATCAGTGGCAACCAGACGTGTTCCAAAGAGGTTCTAAGTTTAGAAGTCCTCAAGACTCCAATAACCGTTTCCTCAGCATGCAGGGCGGAGGGCCATTGCCCACCGTCAGTTCTCCATCGATATTGAAATAGTCAAGAGGCCCCGCTGGGTCCTGGTGCAGCCCCATTTCCGATGCTGAGTCCTACCTAGCAGCGTCCGTCAGTATTTGTTATGTCTGCACAGTTCACCTCACCAAAACCTCGTCATCTCTCCAGGCTGACTCTCATACCGTCCTTTTTCGTGAAAACATATTCCCTCTAATTTGCTTATTACAATTAGTACAACTTCCTCTGAAGTAAGTGGCCTGTAAGATACACCATCTTATAATCTCTTATACCGTATTTTTGCTGTAACCTTTCTATGATCAGATGCATTCAGGCACACAAATACTCACCAATGTGTTACAATCGCCAACGTCATGTACTGCTATAACACTCTGTACAGATTAGTAGCCTAGACACAAAAGGCTGTATGCCGTACACCCTGGGTGTGTGGTAGGCTGTGGCATCTAGGTTGTATTGTGAGTGCACTGTGATGTTTAATGTACACGAGGAGATGGCCTAACTGCATTTCTCAGAATGGATCCCACTTCAGTGGCACATGCCCACTATGTACGAGATGTGCAATTTCAGAAATGTCTGCTGGCCTTTTGGAACTCTAAGTTTACAATCGCTTCTTTTCACTTTTAATTAATCAATTCCGAGTTACCTTTTATCTGGATCTGTTAAAAGATTGACACAGTATGGAAATAAAGAAACACCTACAGAGAAATGTCCATGTAGACACATTTTAGGCAGATGATCTCACTAAAATAGAAGACAATGAAGTGTTTAATTAATAATCTCTATTATTTGCTGTTTAATCTGCATCTATTCTAATATCTATCTATAACATTTTATAGTATAACAGATTATTTCATTTTATAAGCCTATTATTACTAATCTGTTGCCAGCTAAATAATGAAAATTACTCATGTTTTCTGCAAAGGACTATTTTTTTCAAGCTGTTTGCCATAAAAAATTGATGAGGGTTAATGAAGATTAAATAATTTATTCAGTAATAGAAGTCAATGTAGGGATGCTGACATACTAACTCTGTAGTTCAAAAAATATTTATTTTTATTCTCAGATTTTTAATAGTTCTAAGCATTCTTTCTGTAGATGTAATAGTTAGACAATTTATCCAATATTTTAAAATATTTTCATACTATACTGTGGATGATAATAGAGCCAAACATCAGATACAGAATTCCTTTTAAAAATGTACAACTCAATGCTTTTTGAAAAAGGGAAGTTTTGTGGAATTTATTTTCAAATATTCTAAATTAAAATTTTATTTCTATCAGTTCCAAATATACAGGAAATATTGACTTCCCTGGAAATGAATATTTGGTGCTGGCTTATGGGTCAAAATATATTTAACATTATTGGAAAATGTATTATTTAAGAAATTCATAAACGCTTTGGAAATAGTTCAATTTATGCTAAAAGTGAAAAAAGAGAGAGGGAAATAAGAGAGGAATGAAGTAGGATTAAATACTAATAACAATCATGGGGTCATATCTGCGGTAATGGGAGAAGATTTGACTGTGCGGCGGGCACACAATGCAACATACAGAACGACGCACCACAGAAATGTGCATTTGAAACCTGCACGATCTTATCAGCCAACATCACCCTAACCAATTTAATTTAAAGAATAACCTCATGAACCTGAAATTTTTAGATTGATTTCAATGCTTATGAACATATGTTCTGTATTATACCGTTGTTTGAACCGTCTAGTTATTTTTTAATCATCATTCTCTTCTCGTGCAAAACACTTGTCTTTTTTTCTTCTCAAATTAAGTTTTTCAAGCAAACCAAAACCAAACTGAGAACGCTGTGGATAAAATAAGTTGATTTTTGACAATTTGCTGAAACTCTTTAGCTTTTGTGTGTTTTTTTTCAAACTGTAAGATAAAAAATAAAGAAAATGACAGATACGGAAGGCGTTACAGAGTTTGCTCCACATTTCCCTTCTTTCAATCTACTTTGCAGATGTAGCCATTTCAAATGACTGCTTCACAAACTCGGATGATTCCCAGTGGGGAAGCCTTACCTCACGTTGTTCTCATCAAAGGGAGCTCAGTCTCTATTTGCCTTTCTGAATATTGCCATTACATTACTAATTTACACATTGGGAAAGGGTCAAAAATAGTCCCAATTTTAGATGACATCATATTAACCTGAAAGGGGAATGTTAATAAGTGATGAAATATATCCACAGTAGTTCAACATCAAGATAGTTTAAAGTCATTCATTTTAAAATAAAAAAATTCTACCCTATATTGTTGAGTTATTTTATATACTGAGTTTCCTGGTACTAGTATTTGCTATCAGAGGCAGCCAAATATCTTTTATACTAGACCATATAAGTAAGGTGAAATTTATGGAAATAATACATATTAAAATAATGTTACCTTGATAAGTTGATATTTAATATGGTATTGTTATGGGTAATTAAATAAAATAATGGAGTTGTATAATGCTTTTGTATGATAACTAAAGCATAAGTTAATAAAATGATTTTGAAAGTCATGATCATTCAAATTATCATATATAGTAGGACTCAAAATATTATTTTTGTTAATATTATTTTATTAATGTGAATAATTTTTTCTTAATAACAGTACATTGTTTTCTTATTGTTAAGTAACAATATTTTTCCATTGCTCAAGTATTTACCTCTCTTTCTTAATCTAAGTTATGAAGCTGTGTACAGTATATTTTCTAATTTTGTAACTCAGAAGCACAAAAAAAATTTGGATATAGTTTTTTCTATTGTTTAATGCACTAGGACCTAAGTGGTACACTTATCTAAAATCAAATATTCAAAAGTATATAAATTAAATTTATTAACCTAACTTTATAAAGATATTTATGAATTTCATTGTTATACCTCATAAAACAAATATTTTCAGTAAAAAATTTAATGTCATTGAGAGGTTGTAAAAATAATATTTTCCAGCAAAAATATTATGTATTTTTAAATTTCTTCAGTTATAAAAATTAGATGTAATTACATGACATTGGATGAAAAATAGATTAAAAATGGATTAACTTTCAAGCAAACTGGTTTTGTTGGCCCATTAATCTAGTAGAGTGTGCTGGCTTGTTCGGGGCATCTTTGTCAAGTTTTTGAGAATGACACAGAGACGATTAGAAGCTCAGTTTGGAGAAGAGTTAGGAGTAAAGGAAATAAACAGAGAAGAGATCAAAATTGGATAGATGCTGAATTGAAACAGTACTTGTAAACACGAGATAGAACTGCAGAAAGTGCTATAGCAGATCATCCATTTCTTTGAATGGCGAAAGTAATTGCTAGTGTGTTTTAAAAACTAGAATTAAAAATCAGACACAGACGGGGACGCACACCAGTAACGCTGCCTACCTGTATTATTTTACTCTCTTGCAGGAAACACATGAGAAAGAAAACACCTGTTACTTAAAAGTCCTGTCTCCGAATAGGAAGGAAGCAGCACCTTTTTCATTTTCTTGCTCAGATGTTTCTTTGTATTTTTATTTATTTTTAATTTTTTGGTTTGCTTTAGTCATAGAAATTAATTTTTTCAAAGTAAATGTTTCTCATGCTGTCCGCTGGGACTCGCAGATGCAATGTCTCATGCAAGTGTGAATTTTCCCGTCAGACAGCAATGCTCCCAAGCTCCAGGTGGGCCGCTGGAGAGCCTGCGGTCTTTGGTCTTTGTATTGCTCTGCATGAATAGGGCATGGCAACTACAAACATTACTCTGGGAAATTGTTGCAAAACGAACACCTGTCACTTTTTAAAAAATAAGTAGAAAGAAGATTAACAAATAAATAAGCTGAAAATCAGAATAAGCGGTGACAGAAGTACAGTTTACTCTCTCTAAAATTTTGAAATGAATGGAAGTTTGTTTCCACGCACAGCTGTATTATCATTGAAAAAGTGTTTCTACGTCTGCAGAGCAGGCAATGACTTTGTCATCAGTGCCCAGAGAACTTAGAGAACATTCGCTTTTCAACCTTCCCTTGGATGGGTCTGGCAGGATGAGCTGAGAGCCGAACTGCTTGGTCCTGCACATGAACTGTTTTCCCTTATTATTGTCTTCATCATTTCCTCTAGATACAGTGCACACTTTCAAATCTGAACTTATGTTTGACCTTTTTTCAGCTCCTTTCCAAGCAAATCTGTTCTCTGTAATTCCCTGTCGTTGGTTAGCTAGCGCCCTCTATGTTCCACATTTTCTCCACACATTTCCTCAAATGCCTTGCTTTCAATGGGTCTGGTTTCTTCCACTCAACCCTTGGTATTAGTCTCTGTTCTTCAACATTCCGGCTTTTTTTTTTTCCCTCTGAAAACACTTTTCCTCCAGATCTCTCCTATTTCTGCTCCTCTCAATATTTATGTCTAACATAAACATTTCTTTATGCTTTTATATAAGATTTTCTTTTCACCTGTTATTTTTAAAAATATTTGCCTTGGTAACATATCTATTGTATTAAGAATGTCTGTTTTGAGTAGTTTGTGGATTTTTCCTACAATGGGTTTCTTAAAATGTACTGCAAAGTAAATATGGTATTTGCATATTAATATTTGCCAATTTTATAGAAAACATTCTAGCATTTGGATAGGTAGTATAGGTGATAACTCTAAAATAACTCAAACTTAACTTTTAAAAAGAATTAATATATATGTCAATTCTAATTAAAAAACTGGAGAGCATTGTATTGATTTATTCTAATATTACTGAGAAATTCATAGTCAGTGGATTATTTTAAAAAACAAAATCTTTTACAAAGTGCTTTTAGAAAATGTAGTGTAACCCCATCTGTCAAAAACTTACAACATTTTTCTTTAATTAGGAAAAAAATTGTAAATCTTTACTCAGTTTTTACTGACATTGGTGGTTATAAACTTGCTTAGCTGGAATGTCACAGTTGTAAACATTAGCAATAAAAACTTCAGAATTCTAAAGAGAGAGTTATTTTGATATAAATGTATATAGGATAAATTAAAGTCAAGAAAATATATATCCGCTATTAAGGAGCAAACATGGATTATTGAAATCTTAGCCAGCCAGCCACTATGTGTAAGAAGAAGTCTGTGTCCTCATTTCACTTGTGTCTCCTTTACTTTTGAACATTTTGATATTGTTTACTTATATTGTGCTGTTCATAACCCCAAACATCTGTGCAAAAATGACTATCTTCATTTTATTCATGGTTTAATGCCAGTTAAGGAGTAGCCTGAGCCTTTTAATCTGCATTGTTCCAGGTGCATCCAAAGCCTCCATCAACGGTCCCAACTGCCCAGCCTCTGCCACCCCTGCACAACACTAGTCTCAGAAACACCTTCCGTAGGTCCAACAAGCACCTGCCGCAGCTGCCTCCTAGCCAGGAAGTAACTTAAAAATATTTTTGTAGAGTTTCAAATTTTAATGCCCCTCAGCTAAGTGAGGTAGCTTTTAAAATGCTGTATGAATGAATCTCTGATGCCATGTTATGCTTCACAGTGAATGAGGTGTGCATCTTAATGCCTCACATTTTTGGTTAAACACAGGGAGGAGAAATTTCAAGGGGAAGCAAGTTCTATGAAATATAGACTTTTATTATTATGTATAATTTTAAATCATTTATGAAAATCTATCATGATACATATCACAAGTATTATCATTTTATATATAATATGTGTTATTTATTATCTATCTTAGACATTACTATCCATCAATACCCTAGCTATATTTAGTCAAGCATTTTTATTTTTGTCTACAAAATATTTTAATGACATTTTCCTTTGTTATAACCAGATCTTCTAAAATGTAAGCCACGTTTAAAGATTCTTGATAAGAGTGAATATATTTTTTTTCATTTTTATACCTATGCACAATGCCAGCTTGTCCACTCGTAGAGATGGGTCCCTAGAACACTCACCTAGTAGGGGAAGCCTGTACTACAAGGGGCCTGCCTCCTGAAGATAATTCCAGTATTTTTGGTTCCCCCCATTGTATACTGCTTCTGTTATTGAAATAAGCATTTATTTCCACATATAATGGCAATTGTGAGCTATTTGGCTATCTTTTTTATATCAATGACTAAGTGAATTATATGAGTTATCAGAGATTAAAAAACATTGTGAAACACTGTAATGCTAAATATTTAGGGTAAGAAAACAGTTTGGCAAATGTCTTCCTTAGTTTTCATGATGGAAATAGTTAATGACATTGCTCACACACAAACACACATACACTCAGATCTAGGTATAGATATATATTCAGATTCTGGCCCAATATGTTCTACCTCAAGACCAAGATTTAAAACCTGCATCCTTTCTTCCATTGCGTTTTATAACTGAACTAATATTTCTTTGTCAAAACATCCTAGCATTTTGATACAACTCTAGGGTTAATATTTTAAAGTTTTTCCACATTTTACTATGGAAAAATCTATCTTTTTAAAAAATATTTAGAACAACCTTTTCAAATCCACTAAGGACATGTGTTTATGTCTTTCAGGCTGAAAAGTTCAACTCTACCAGTTGATTTTCATTTTAAATTTCTCCCAGAATAAAAAGGCTGTTTATATCTTTAGGTATAGTGTTTGATATGACTGCCCTACATTATATATTCTAAATAATTATGATAAGTATGATAACTCAGACAAATAAAGAGATTACTATTCTTTTCTTATCAGCTTCAACCTATTTCACTGATATTTGTCCTACTTCAGGCTTCCTCCACGATTACAGTAAACGTTAGAAGGAATTTTTTTCTGTGGGATGTTTAAAATATTTGAAAATCATGCCATGTAGTCTGCCTCTTAGTGATCTTAAGCATATGGTATCCCTAATCCAAAATATTTCACATCTTAAAGGTCAAGTCACAATGAACAGTCAAACTGTGCAAAGATGTACTATTTAGAATACTGGTTATATAATAATGGAACCACTTGAAACATAATATGTTTAAATCTAATCTGCAACTGTCTTATGCTTTGGGAACTTTTACAACCCCTTAAGTTAATGGATAAAATGAATGGAATCAGAATATTTAAATTTGAGAAAAATTATTATAAATTTTAAGTAATATGCAACACAGAAAAATAGTGGTCAGTTGATTATATATCACTGTTCCAAGCCTAAGTAAATATCTTATCAATAGCAAAAGTGAAGAAAGATAAAAAATAAAAATAAAGCAACACGAGGCTCTATTTTTTTTCTAAATGCAACTATCGTAGTAAACAGAAAGAGAACTCAGAACCCTATTAAGGGAAAATAAAGTTAGAAACCCTATTAAGTTAGAAAAATAAAATCTAACTTTAATATAAATAATATGTTCAAAGATTCATATAATATTATAAGATATATATTTCTGAGTATAAAACACAATACAAAAAATGATTGCATTTTAAATTGTCAAAATGTCCTTAAGAGTCTTTCTTCACATTATGATTACTATCAACAGGTAATCTCAATGATAGTGGGTGAGTAGAGTTTATCACCCAAAAATATATTTTTGGTATTTCATTCAATTACATGGAATGCGGTAGGTTTTTGACATGGTATTGATTGTGAAATGTATTTTTTATTCTAAACAAGTGGTTAGTGAGGTGAATCTGGATAGTCTGTTAGTGATGCTGTGAGTTAGAGACTCAGAGTGGTAGCCTGGAGAAATGTTATGCAGACAACACCGAATGAAAGGGAGAGATTTACAAGCCTGGAGTTAGAGTTATTGTAAATGCAAACTATGAAAATAAGGATAGTTAAGTAAATACATAAACTGATTAGATTTCTCCAACCCTAACCCTAACCCTTTATGTTGGATAGGGTGTTATTTCAGACAGTTGACAAGGAAGGCTCTTCATTTTTCTCCTCCTTTTGCCTCACTTCTGCCTCAATCCAGGAAGAGTTCTGGAAATGAAACTAACTCAGTGAGCCACATCTTTCACGTTGTCATCCCAAAGAGACTTGAAGCCCTCCATGATGTTTCCGAGCCTGCAGTGTAGACCACAGTGACCAGTCAAGGTGGAGGGGTCTCATTCCAGTTGCAGAATTAGGCTAAGTCCCCAGATTAAGCAACACATATCCATGTGCTGCCAGAAAGAGTTGAAGGTTTAAATATTTCAGTTCATGTAACAGTCTGTTGCTTGGTATAATAGTTAATTTAAAAAATTGACTTTTTAAAAATACCTTCATTCAGTGATTTGTCTTTTTATGTTGTTGTGGGATTCTTTGGCTGTGCAAAAACTCTTTAGTTTGATGTAGTCCCATTTGTTTATTATTTTATTTTGTTTCCCTTGCCTAAGGTGATGTATCAGAAAAAATATTGCTATGAACAATGTCAGAGGTTTGTTTACCTATGTTTTCTTCTAATGTTTAAGGTTTCAGGACTAACATTTAAGTTTTTAATCCATTTTGAATTTATTCTTGTGTGCGGTGTAAGAAAGTAGTCTAGTTTCATTTTCTGGATTTATTTGTCAAATTTTCCCAACACCATTTATTGAATAAAATATCTTCAGTCCATTGTATGTGCTTGCTTCCTCTGTCAAAGATTAATTAACGATAACATTGTGGGTTTATATATGGGCTCTCCATTCTGTTCCATTGATCTGTGTGTCCGTTTTATGCCAGTACCATGCTGTTTTGATTACTATAGCCTTATAGTATACTTTGATATTAGGTAGGGTGATTTCTCCAACTTTGTTCTTTTTTTTCTCAAGACTTCTGTGTTATTCAGGGTCTTTTGTCATTCCATATAAATTTTTGAAACATTTGTTCCAGTTCTGTGAAACACATCATTGCTATCTTAAAAGGAATCGCATTGAATCTATAGATTGCTTTGAACAGTATAAACGTTTTAATAATTCTCCCTATCCATGAACATGGTATGGGCTTTCATTTATTTGTATCTTCTTCAACTTCTTTCTTCAGAGTCTTATAATTTTCTCAGTACAGGTTTTTTCACATCCTTGGTTAAATTTATTCTTAGGTATTTTATTATTTTGAAGCAATGTTGAATGGAATCACTTTCTTAATTTTCCTTTCTGATAGTTTATTATTGGCATATAAAAATGCAACTAATTTCTGGATATTAATTTTATATCCTGCTACTCTACTGTATTTATCAGCTCCAGTAGTTTTTTGGTGGAATCTTTAGGGTTCTTTATGTATGGTACCATATCATCTGAAAATAATGACAGTTTTACTTCTTCCTTTCCCAAAATTTATAAGCAATGTATAAAACTCAATACCAAAAACAAACAATCCAGTTTAAAAATGGACAAACAACCTGAATAGACACTTCTCCAAAAAGGACATGCAGATGGCCAATAGACATATGTAAACATGCTCAATAGTACTAATCATCAGAGAAATGCAAATTAAAACCACAATAAGGGATCATCTCACACCTGTCAAAATGTCTATCATCAATAAATCAACAAGCAAGTGATGGCAAGATGTGGAGAAAGGGAACTCTTATGTGCTATTGATAGGAATGCAGACTGGTGCAGACACTGTGGAAAGCAGTATGGAGTTATCTCAAAAAAAAATTAAAACTGGAACTATCTTATGACCCAGCAATTCCACTTCTGGAAATTTATCTAAAGAAACTAGAAACATTGTTTCAAAAGACTAGGGGACATTTGCACAATGGAATACTACTCAACTATAAAAAAAGAAGAAAATTTTACCCTTTGTGACAGAGCGTGGATCGCCCTGGAGAACATTATGCTATGTGAAATACACCAGTCAGAGACAAATACCATATATTTTCATTCATGCATGTAATCTAATGAACAAAATGAGCTAACAAGCAAAATGGAGACAGACGCATAGATGAAGAGCAGGCCAACAGCCCCTGGGTGGGGATTTGGGGATAGAGGGATCAAGCAAAAAAGGAAAAGAACTCATGGACACAGACAACAAACAGCGTGGTGCTTACAGGGATGCAGGTGGTATAGGTGTGAGAGGGTATAAGGGGGATAAAAGGTAATGGAAAAAATACAATAAAATTTAAATCTGTGCTCAAAAAATATTTTGAAACTATCAAACTTGAGGTCAAATGACATTTCTGATTCAGTTTGTAATTTACCAAATCAAACAATGTATAAAGCAACACATCATAAATTACTAAACATTTTCCAGTGGAAATAAATACCCTTACTTCTATTTTATGAATTATTTACTTTCTTTTCTCAAAAAGTCCATATAGAAAGCAATCCACCATATGAAAAAAAATCACTCTTTAATTAGCAGCAACAGCTTCTAAGCATTTGCAATAGAAGTAAAAGCAGGTGAACTCACACTGTCACATTTTCAAAAGCTAGGCATAATTCCATTATTCTTACTTTATAAGCATAGTCCCATTATAAATGTAGCAGGATCTTGAAAAATAACACTAAAACATTAAGGGGACAATATACTGAACAAAATTCCTAAGGAAAAACAGGAACAAACCAATTTTCCTCATACCTTATTACTGGGCCTTTATGAAAAAATATTTTCTAATTAATATTTCATTTACCTTGGGGACAAGTACATAATGCAATCATCAATTTGCTTAGATTCTGAAATACCATTCATTTATGTACATATTTTCTCTATTCAAATTTACTATTTATATCACTTGTCAATTTGCATATATTAAATCATCATGCATAATTTATCATATTTTGAATGTTTTATTAATGAAAATCCTGTTCTAAGGTTTTTATATGCTCTTAAATTTTAAACACTCAAATATTTAAAAACTTAAAACTCAACAATTGAGTTTTAAAATATTATTTTATGAAATAAGTATTCAATTACAAATGTTAACTGAATGCTACCACTGTGACTATTGGGATGACTAGTGCACCGTTATTTTAAGCTCTTTTGATAACATGTATACTTTTTAAAATAATAAATGGAATATTCTTTTCAAATTGTTTTGCTATTTTATTTGATTTAAAGTTAGCATAGAAATCCTTCTATCCAGTGAACACTTTAGTTTTCTCTTCCAGTTTTTTTTCTTAACACATAACTACAATGGCTTAGGACTTTGTACCGGGCATGATGATGTTTACTTTCACAAGTTGCTTCATTAGCAATGTGGCTTATGGAGACTGAATTTAGCTAAACAATTTTGACAGTTTTATTTCATGGGATCTCTAATGTTCCAATGTTATTTAATTTTATACACATTGAAAAACATAACACTTCCACATCAATTAAAAATACATTGACCCAAATACATGAAAAATTTTTGTATGAAAAATATATACACTAAGTAAACTTGCTATCACCATTTGAGGATTAATTAGAATAGAGAAAAATAGCTGCAGGTCATAGTGGAGTAGTTCAATAGTTAATCAGTACCTTGTTCTGTGGAAAGTTATTCTGATACTTATTAAAACAGTCAGGAAGGCTTTCTTCAGGACTCTTGTGCCAAGTGTTGAGACTCTCCTAAAAAGAGAAAAAGCTCCCGCTCAACCCTGAGTACAAAAACGACAGCTGGGGATACACGGCCAACAAGCACAGTGGAGGGTTAAAAGACAAGAATTACAAACAGGAGCCCTGGCGGGTGTGGCACAATGCTGGCCTTCCAACCAGAGGGTCTCAGGTTCGATCCCCAGTCAGGGCACATGCCTACATTGCCGGTCAGGTCCCCAGTAGGGAGTGCTGATAGAGGCAACTACATGTTGATGTTTCTCTCCCTCTCTTTCTCCTTCCCTTCCGCTCTCTCTAAAAATAAATAAGTAAAATATTTTTTTAAAAAATTACTAACAGGAGACATCAGAGGGTAGAAAATAATTACTAAATTGACAGAACAGGATTCTTACTGAACACAGGTAAGGATGACCACCAGAAGTCGTAGGCGGGGATGAGGAATTTGATCAGGAGTCTGAGGGCTGGGATAGCAAGGGTCAGGAATTCCCTAAACTCTGAGCAGGAATCTTGCTACAACTGGACTAGGCAGCCTGAAGACAAGACCTAAGGATGGGCCTAGTGAAAAGAGGGCTCAGGGGCATCTGACTAAGGTTTGGTCAAGGAAAAAGTCTTTGTCACTTCTAAGATCTCTTCCTAAACAATGGTGAAGCTGTAAGCAACCTTACAATTTTGTATGGAGTGGAACCAGCAGCTTGTATGTTATCAAAGAGAAGAGATCAGGAAAAATTATAGAAGTTTGAAAGACAGCATGAATATGACCACATGATAAAATGAAACAGAACATTGCTGGTTAAGAATGATTCGTAAAATAATTCTTAGGTCATCTGCTATGTGTGTTAGGTATATGTAAAATTCACCATGATCTTTTTTTCAGAAAAAGGGAAAAGTGAAACATAGAGGATACCAGGTAAAACAAATTATTTTAGTTCTTATGAGAAACTGTTTTTCTGAAAGATGTTACGTGACTCTAAGCCCTCTGTTTGAATCTTTCATTGAATCCTATTTGCATTAAGTAATGAAATTAAGTCTGTAATACATATGCCACTCTGTGTGAATTAATGGATGTAAATATTAGACTTTAAATAAATCTGGCCATTTAGACCTTCCTAAAGAAGATATTCCCTCTGCAAATCTTCCTCAGATATGACTCAAATGAATTGAAAGTATTTCAAATAGTTATTAGACCAATTTATTTGAACAAATATAGCATATATTATCTTAGTGTATTTACCTATTGTATTGTATGCCTAGAAGTTTGGAGAAACATTTAATTTTTTTATTGAATTTGAGTTTTTGGCTTAAAAAATGTAATAGTGGGTCAGTGATATGAATATTTCTACCACGGAAGGAACATACTCTCAATTCCTTAGTATGGATTTTTTTTTACAAGTAACATTGTCAGTGTAAATGGGCTGATATTAAAATCTATTTTTTCATTTAGTAAAATTTGCCAAATAATGAATCTTTGATTGGTTCAGATACTCCATATTATCAGGGAGAAAGTCTGTGTTTACTTCTGACCTTTCTCTAGTGGCTTCCACTTCGTGTTGCCAGACATCAGCATTTCACTTAATTATCACTTTCGCATTAAAAAAATAAATAAATGGAAGCAGGAGCTGGCTGACACTTTGACTCCTTTTTATAGAAACCTCCACAGAAGTGTCCACCTGTACTCAATTATATGAAATGGTTCACATTGTTAAAACCTCGGGTATGGAGGCTAGAAAACCAAGGGAAAGTATTGCTTTGAGTACATGAGAGCAAACAATTCTTACCCGTAGATCAGCTAGCATCATGGTTTTGTCCGTAGTTCCTAATAGCTCCCCTCCTCTGAGTAAAACCTAAACCCTGTCGCTGCTATGAGTCTCCACATTGGTCCGCCCCTTCCCATCCTGGGTCCCACTTCCGCCCTCATTGCCCTGCTCATTCTCTCTTCAGTATCTTCAGATATTTCTGGAAAATGTTCAGTTTTGCGCCCTTTAGATACTTCAGTTGGCCCTCCTGCCTGCAGGAGACCAATGCTGTGGGTGCCTGCCACACACCCCGCTTGGGTCAGGTCTGCCCAGCTGACTATTCTTCCAGAGGGAAGCTCCCTGCCCACATGCTCATCAGTAATCTCAATCTGCCGTCGAATTTCTCTCTGAGTTTATCAGCATCTTAAAAACAGGATTTTCCTTTTTCTCTTAACAATAACTACCCCTCCCCCCAAGAAGAAAGAAGGTAAGCCCTTTTTGTCAGGAACTATTATTTTCTCTTTGTTCACATCTCATTCCAGCAGGAAGATGCATTTCTGGCATAAAGTAACTGATTAATAAATATTTGTTGAATCATTGCATAATTTCATTCTTAGTTTGTCAACTGTGAATTCATTACTCTGAAGGCACTGACAAATTTTTTAAAAAGTTGTACTTCTCCGTTTTACTTCTTTACTTTGAGCAAATATATGTTGAGAGTTTCATCTGTGCCATGCAAACTGTTAAGCCGTTAAATTCCTTATTCCTCATTGTCTTCTGAGATTGTCACTGTACCCTTCAGGGCATAGCCAGGGAAACAGAAACCGGTAAAAAGTCTGATTTTAATACAGAGAAAAGCTTGTAGGTGGTTAAACCAGCCAAGAGACAAAAAGTGGAGATGGCGTTAAAACCCAGGTCTTAGCAGCAACAGGGCACAGGTGCTTCCCCAGGGGTGGGAGGGGAAAGTGAGG